>JAMXBB010000004.1:65055819-65072019 GCA_024138015.1 Lumnitzera littorea
TATAGTTATTTAATAAAATACGTAATACTAATTATATATATTCCAAAAAAATACATAATACATACTCTTCCGTATAATATACCTATGTACATACATGTCTAGATACATAACCTTATACATACATATTTAATTAACTTTAAGTATTTATGCACATAGACTTGTATTAGTTATGTTATATGTATAAAAATACTATACAACTACTTTATTTATACATGTATATACTATATAATATACATCTACATAAAAATAAATATTTACCTTTTTCTTTTAATTATTTCCTTCTTCTTTCCTTCTTCTTTTTCTTCTTTCTTTCTCTTTTTCTCTCCTCATGGTTTGGTTTGTGCAGATTTTTTTTTTCCAAGATTTCTTCCTTTTATTCACATAAAGTTAGCTTAGAATTTAAGCTAAGGTTTATCCAAATCTTTATTTTGATTTTTCTTTTATTTTCCCCTCAACATGTGGCATTTCTTTTCTCTTACGTAGGCGGCTAAATTTGGCTTTCATTTTGCTGATTTTTCTCCACGTTTTGTACAGGATGAAAGCATTGAATTGGAAATGGAAGAAAAAAAATAAGATAAATTGGAAATAGAAGAGAAGGAAAATGAAAATTATTAACAAATATATGTAATTTTTCGAATCATATAAATTATAACGAATCTCCTAGTAAATTAATTTTCAAATTTGTATGAAATTTTATCAATTTAATTGGTACCCGTTACAATTATAATTTTTACAAGTTATTGTTGCAATTTCGTTGCAATTTCGTACGAATAGGTGATTTAATTGAAAATTACATTCGACTATAATTTTACCGCTATTGAGTAATATTTAATTATTTTATAGATTTATATTTATAATTTTAGGGTTTCGATCAAATTCGGATACAATTTTGATTAATGATACTTAAAATAGTTTTAGGGTTTTAGTATGCAATGTAAGGTTTTGATCAATTTTTAAGGTTTTTACTACTTATAATATATTTAGATTTATGATTTATTAAATTTTTATTTTTCTCGACTTTGATGACTCTTCAAGTCATCCATAGTATTAAGATCTACTTCTACTCTTAAATAGCTAAATTTGTGAGGTTTACATTCCTTCTATAGATATTACATACCCAAGAAAAACTCCTTCACTTTGATAGAACATATATTTCTTTAGGTTTTGGTATGATTTCTTAGCTCATAAAATGTTAAAAATAACTTCAAGATGTTGAACATGGTTGATCAAGTCAACATTATACATTAATATGTTGTCAAAGGACACAACTACACATCTTCCAATTAGCAGATGCATCACATGATTCCTATTGCATAAACGTGCTCAATGCATTTATAAGCTTGAATGGTATAACCAACCATTCATAAAGACCATGCCTAGTTTTGAAAGCGGTCTTCCATTCATCACTAAGCCTCATTCGAACTTGGTGGTAGCCACTTTACAAATCAATCTTTGTGAATATTCAAGCACCATGTAACTCATCTAACATGTCATCAAGCTTCGGTATTGGATATTTATACTTGATAGTAATTTGATTGATTGCTTGGCTATCGATGAACATGTACCATGAACTATCTTTCTTTAGGATGAATAGAGTCAGTACAACATAAGGACTCAAGCTTTTCCTCATATAGCCTGCTTAAGATTCATTCTATAGGCAAGTGAGTTCAATAGGGCTAAGCTTGGCTATAGATCAATACAATATTCTATGCCTCGGATTGGAGGTAGTCCCTTAGGCAACTCTTCAGGGAACGAGTCAGAAAATTCATCAATTGGTCTTTGGATCTCATCAAGAACATCTTCAAGATTTCTCATCCCAACAATCTTCTGATTAATAGAAAAATAGGCTCATTCGGCCTTCTCAATAGCTCGAAGTTCTCTTTGGCTCATCATTAAAACCCATGCATTTGAAGCACTGCACCTCGCTAATCTTCTATCTAGAGGTTTTTCCCTTCTCATATGTCCTCGAGGTAGACCTATCCTTAGCTTGGCTCTGCTGGCCTATTCGGCTATCATCAAGTCAGTCATATCTTTCCTTGGCTTAGGAAGGTCTCTTTGGCTCGGCATAAGCAGGTTGGCATGAGACAAGAGCTTAGGAAAATGTTTGCTCAAATCGGCTTGGAGCATTTCTTCTCTACTTTTAAACTTATGATGCTACCTTAATGGCCTCTTTCAATGTATAGGATCTCTATACTTCTACAACATTACATATCTCATATTTAAGTTTAGAAATGAACCTTGACATTGTATGAGCCTCTAGTTGATCCACGTTTGCTTAGATCATTAACATCTAAAATTCCCTAATATAGACATCTACAAATCGACTTCCTTAGTGAAGTCCCTACAACTTTGCAAAAGTATCCTGTAAGTAGGTCTTGGGTACGAATCTTCCCCTCAACAATCTCTTCATCTCTTCCTAAGTTCATATACTTCGTCTTCCATCTCTTACTCTAGTTGCATTCAAATTCTTCTACCACATGGTAGCATATCTAGAAAATTCAAGTGCAACAAGTCACACTTTAATGGCATTAGTGTATCCATAGCCATCAAACAATTTCTCTACTTTCTCTTCCTATTCTGAATATTCATCTACATCTCTACTTCTACTGAAGGGTAGGATATGGACCTTGACATTATCTAGTCCTTAAGGAGCTTGGCATCCTTGCTCTCTTACCTAATAATGTTTAACCTCTTCTTCTTACTCTCCATACTTTTATACATCTACTTCCTCATCATCTTCCTTGATCTCTTCTAACTCCAAACTTCGTCTAGCAACTCGGTCTCCAACTCCTCTAACTTGATGGGGTTGAGCTAGGTAATTAGCTCAACCACCTTAGCCATATCGCCTCTCTAGAACATTCTAAGGTAGGTTATGATGTGGAACACCTTGTGGTTGCTATCTATTGACATACATTGTAGTAACCAAACTTTCAACATGATTAATGAGTCTACTAAGCTTATAATTGACTAACTTAAGAGTGTTACTACCATTTTGACCTCGACCAACATGAGCAGCACTACTCTAGTCACCAATAATACCTTAAACACTTGAATCCAACATAAGGTAATACTTCTATAATAGATTAACAACATAATACACAACAAACACTTCTACTCACTACTTATAACTTTACTAACATGCTCAAACAACTTTAATCACTCAACACTCACTTGTATATAATAGAAATGAACTTCCTCTATTTTTGCAATGAAAAATAGAGTATAATAGAGTAATGATAGGAACTACACTTACCAATACACAAACCTTCACTTCATAACTCATAACTTCAAAACTTACTTCACATGAACACATTACTATAGCTATGGAAGGAACACAATAGCTACTAATAGCAAACACGAACCAAAACTTCACAGTAACTTCACACACTCCTTCTTGAAACCATACTCAAATATTAGCTAAACTAATGCTTCTCTAGTGTTATATTTATGGAGAGGTACCATAACAGATGGGAACTAAAAGAAAATAAAAGGGTTTAGCAAATCTAGGCAGCTACCAATCAGATATGATGTATCAATTGATCCTACTCGGCTTACAATTCATTAGATGTGACTCACCAATCTGAACTATAGGGTCACTCATCACTATTCCTTACGAAAGGGAATAGATAAGAGTTAAGGTAAAATGAGAATACTTAGGTTACTTAAGATAAAAAGGTAATTTACAAATAGAATACATAAAACAAACTAAAGAGGCTAAAAAAGATAGAATATTCTATATGAAAAGAGTAAGGAATCCTTTTGGAATGTCGCGCTAGAAGACATGTATCAAAGGGTTATCAAAGGCTTGTAGTGTAGTTGGCTAAGTTATAACAAATGTTGATGCTGCTTGGTAATCATAGGGTTCTGTTTAGACTAAGTGAAAAGAAATTTAGCAATCAGAGCTAACTTGGCTGGCTTTAAGAAAGAGCTCGGGTATTGGAAAACATTCCGATCCTCTATAGGTCGGGTGTTTAGGTAGCTTGGCTTAGATAGTGGTATGGCGTTGGTTGGATCGGGAGTAATCTAGATCATGGCATTAGCTGGGTAATAAGTATAGCTACTCGACTGGTCAGCATATACGCTAGGCAAGTTGATACGATTGCTTAGTAGCGCTGAAGCAGTATTAGAACTTATGAGAGCTCAGTACTCGGGTTAATAGTAGTGTAAAAGATGGAGATCAAACTAAGTATCCTCATCCTAAATGGGGCATCAAGCTATTATTCTCTACTTGAGTCCTTGTAGTCCTCAAGCTTAACTATTTGTGATTGATCTGGGGAGTTGATTCCTATTAAGTCATAATAACCCCATTATATAAACCAAATTAGCTCGAAGCTATCCACTTTATCTACTAATATAGATACAGTCTACATAAGATGAACGACAGCTCAACTTATTTTGAAACAGTTAGATGGGAACTTGTAGTACAAAAGACTTATAAAGTAACATGTTTCAAAATATATTTTCTACATAGCTTTATATACATAAAAAATTTGAGAGTTTTCAAAAGATACAACTCCATAGGAAGACTACATTACGTATACTATGTATATCAATGAGCTAACAAAAGGTATAAGGCCTCTTAAGAAGACCTTATAATCTTCCCACTAAAGAAAAGCAAAAGTAACATGAGTATTGATTCATTCTTTAGACTTTGAGACCTCATTCCCTAGTCCTTCGGAACTAACGTACAGATAATTGTAACAAGGTATTTTTGGGTACTGTACACAACTAGCTCAGAAAGAAGGGATAGAATCTTAAGAGTACATTAACAAACATGGTTGTTTAATCATTATTTAAATGAAAATGCAATAGGAAAATGAGAGATCATCACACAATGTTTAGTTGGTCCATTATAAAGTTAGAGAAATTTTGTCCGTTCTAACCTAGATTGAGGAGTTTAAATGTGACACTATCAGACTAAATCCAGGCTTATGTAATTTAGAACACCCTCCTCCCTAGACAACATTTGAACCTTGGTTCCTAACCTTGCTGCAATCCCCTCTCCTGTCACTTAGTTCAACTAAGGTTAGGAAAAGGACCATTTTTACCATCCTTATCAAAATATTGATATTTAGTCTGATAGCCTAATTATTATCCCTATTGAGTTATCATGAATGTCAAGTAAGATCTTAGTCAACTTAAGATTAGTCTAGATTATAAGGTAAGCAACAAAGTTCACACATACTAGATAAGATATGTTCAAGTAGAAAACAACACTTAAAGTTCAACTCCCAATCATCAATGAATATCACAAACACATACATTGCACACATCTAAACAATCTAGCTACAACCATAAGTAAGCACTCTTAATTCTCCAAGTGTTCTGATATGATACCCTAACATGTCATGAAGCATTGATCTTAACTTACATGCACTTATTGGTAACCTACTATTGATTGTTGCCTCCTTGCTCTTTAATTGTCCCTAAAAATATACACTAGATTAGTTTTCATGCCTTAAATCACTAACCATTAGTTTGTTTTATATGTTGTTGGTTATTTCGTCATCAATTTTATAAGTTCTTTCTACTTAAAAATCATAATTTCTTGACTATTCATTGATTTTTATAAGTTACCCCAAATTGTAAAATCCTCTAAGTTATGTTCTAAGTGGTTTTATAGTAGTTTCCTTTAGTAAAAAATCTTTTGAGTTATTCTTTGAGCTATACAGTGGTTATTTGTTACACCAATTTTATTCTCTGAAACAACCTCAAAACTTCTCTAGGTTAAGCTCCTAATTAAACTACCCTTTGAGCTACCTGCTAACTTTGTTATCTCTAGAGTTTTTAGGAGATTTGTACTCTAACCAAGCTTCTAAATCCTCTATTTTTACATTTTACCTGTGATTGTTGCTTCTGACTCAATCTCTAAGTATCATCTTAGCACACAAGTCATGTACAAAACCTCTAAGTTATCCTCTACCTTTAACCATTATCATATAATTATTTAATTCACTCACTTTTCTTCCAAGTTACAATTATAGGATCAATTCAAAACCTTGAATAACACTTTAAGAACCCTTCCTTAGCTTTGTTACTTCTCATCCCCTCATTCATTATATCATAGTTCATCAATTTTTCAAATCCAATAAAATATTTAAATACCAACTTCACTTTCAAAGACTAAGTTACAATTTTCTATAACTCGTTGCTCTATTAATTAACTCATCCACTCTAGAATAGTAAAAATTCTTCAATAATTAATTTGACTCAGAATCTAAGTGAGGGTATTTGGAGAAATAAGTTATTTTTCACTAAAAAGACTATTTTAAACATAGTTTAGGGCTCAAAATCAAATAAAAATTTAGAAAATAGTTTCATGAAAAATTTTTATATAGAAATTCAATATTGATTTAGGATAATTTATAGAAAAATTTTGAAGTGGAAACTATATCATTAACTATATTTATTTCAATATCGAAAATTATCCAATTTCATCAATTTCTCAAGGATGTATATTGTAACTACTAAATTTGTACAAAATAATATCTTTCCTAGATTCTATACATAAAAATATGTAGAAATAATTTTTTTTTTCATAATTTTCAAGGTATATTTTATATTTTTCCAAAATGATATAAAATCAAACAAAAATGGGACCTCACTGAAAAATGAAGCTTTGGCCACCTACAACAGTTCCCACCTTATTGGTAGCTCTAATCACTAGTTGCTCCTTATGATGGGGTGGTCGATTGACTTTTAGATCCTCCTTACTCCAATGAACTACTAAACCACCTAAATCATGCACCGATTTTGCTATTTTTCTTAGTTTTAGTAATTTAATCTTCAAATCCTCACTTAATTTTTCTTAAAACCTCATTTGCTTGTATGTTTGTTGGAGAGCATTTTTTGGATTTTTATGGTACTTTAGATGCTTTAAATGGCTAAATTTCTCACTCCTTAAGCTTAATTCTCTTAAATACAAAGCTTAATTTTTATGACCACTTAGTTTATTTCTTAAACACTTGTCCATTGCTAAAGCCATGCTTAAATTGCTATGTTCCCAACTATTCCCATTATTTTTTACAATTTTTATTGATTTTCCTATCTTATTTTGACCTAAAATATAGATAATATGGTATTTTAGTTAATTATAGGCATATGCATATACTTAAAAATCACACACGACACAGATATATATATTCTATATGTTATTTTATGTTTTATAATAATTTTATTACACATAATTTATCTTCAAAAGTTTACAAATTATTGAAGCCTACTCTATGTGATTATGATAAATAATTCATAATATAGTTAAAGTGTACTATTTTAGCTATATTATATTATTTTAGTATATTTTTAATATCCAAGTCTATGGGGTCTCCTCGATTAATATCTTAAGCCTATTCATAAATTTTTAGGTTATACCTTAAATTTACTAACTCAATTCATATTCATTGAATATAAGGCTCATATTTCCACCCCCTTCAATATAGTTTTGTCTCTAAAACTTTAATTATCTACTCTACCTAATACAATATCTAAATACTTCAACATTTGTTCAATTATCACCAATCAAATTAAAAGGGTTTGCTAACCTGATTTTCTTGAACAACTACAGGTATTTCTTTTGCATTACCATCTTTGGTTCCTAAGTTAATTTTGCTTAGGCACTACTTCCCGAGCGAGCTTTTACCTATTTCACATCTTAGTTTCCTAGTCTCTAAACTTATTTATCAAGTATCTAAATAGGTTGTTCTTCCATTGTATAATCCTTTTGTAAGTCAAATGGCTTTATTTCCATTACTGACTCTGGATTCTTCATAAACTTTCTTAGCATAGATACGTGGAACACATTATGGTATTTTGATAGAATTAGGAGTACAGCAAGTCAATACGCTACATTTCCCACACTTTCTAGTACTTTAAAAGGTTTAATATAATATAGACTTAACTTTCCAATTGTACCAAATTGCTTAAATCCTCGAAATGAACTTATCAACACATATACATAGTCTGTAACTTGAAATTCTAAGGTCCTTGCTTAATATCCACTTAGCTCTTACAACGATCTTGGGCTACTTTCATCCTTCATTGAATAAGTTTCACTTTGTCATTAGTTTATTGAATCAATTTAGGTCCTGTCATTGCATATTCCTCGTTGTGCTAATATAATGGTGATCAGCACTTCCTTCAGTATAACACTTTGAATTGTGCCATTTGTGTGGTTTCTTGGTAACTGTTGCTATGAACAATCTCCACTAGTGGCAAATATTGATCCTAATCTCCTCTAAAGTTTAGTAGACAACCTCTAAGCATGTCTTTTAGTATTTTAATCATTCTCTTTGATCAACTATCCATTTGTAGATGATGAGCAATACTAAAGTGCGACTTCGTTCCTAAAGATTGATGTAAGCTTTCCCATAATTTTGATACAAATTGATTTTGTCTATCAAAAATATACTCTTTAGTACAACATACAATTGAACAATTTGCTGCACATATAACTTAGCCTATTTCTCCATCGATTCATTAGTTTGATAAGCTAAGAAGTTTGCACTTTTCATTAACCTATCAACAACTACCCAAATAGAATCATGTCTAACCCTAGTTCTAGAAAGTCCTACCACTAAATCCATCATGATATTATCCCACTTCTACTGGGGCACTTCTAATGGCTATAACATTCCACTAGGTCTTTGGTACTCGACTTTAATAGGAATCAACTTCCCGGACCAATTACGTATAGCCGAGTTAAAGGACTCCAATGACATATGTAAGGAATATTAGCTCAAAGCCCCATCAAGACAAGAATTCCTATCATGACCTCCATGTTTCAATCTATTACCTACCTAAATATCAACCTCTCACATATGCTAATATAGTTCCTGAAGCTACTAAGTAAACATACCAACCTACCAAGTATATAAGCTGACTTGTCAAGCAACTATGCCATGACACAAACAACATCTAAGTGTATCAACCTCAAATGGCTATCTAAGCCAATCTCTAGAGCCGACCACTAACACTCAACCCCAATCCAAGCCTAATACTCTCTAGTGACTAATTGATTGAGTTCCGACCTAATCCAGATCAGGTCGGCTCTAACTATGAACTCTCTTTTCTTCATTTTGTTCGAGCTCTACTATATTTCAAAACACTAGCCATTATGTGACATGTATCTTCTAGCATAACATTTTAGAAGGATTCTTTACTTTTCTATACAGAATATTCTTTGTCACTTTTACTCTTTTTAGTGTCATTCATGTATCCTAATTGTACATTACTTTTTTGTCTTTTCCTTGTATATTTGTAACCTTAGTAAGGCTAGTATATAAACCCCATTTGTTGTACACAAACATCACCTTCTAATAATTAGAATATATAAGTTTCCCTTTTGAGAAACCTTAGTTTTCTTATTTACCCTTAACTCTTATATATTTCCTTTAACATGGAGTAGTGGTGAGTGACCCTATAGTTTGGACTGGTGAGTCATATTCGGTAGATTATAAGTAGAGTAAGATCGATTAGTGTGTTATATCTAGTCAATAGCTGCCCGAACTTTGCTAGTCTCCTTTTACCTTCTTTTGGTTCACTTTGTTGTGGTGCTCCTCCGTATGTTCGACCCTAGAGACGTATTAGCTTCACTGGTATCAAAGCATAATTATGAAAGGGAGTATGTGAAGTTATAGTAAAGTTTTGGCTTGAGTTTGGTATTTGTGGTTGCTGTGTTGCTTTCATAACTACATTAGGGTATTCGTGTGAAGTAAGTTATGAAGTTTTGAGTTGTATAGTGAAGATTTGTGTGTTGGTAAGTGCAGTTCCTATTGTTACTCTATTTTACTTTATTTTTCATTATGCAAAAAGAGCAACTTCATTTCTATCCTATTCGAGTGATTATTAGGTGTTGAAGTTGTTACAATGTGTTAATTAAAGTTTAGGGTAGTAAGGTAGCAGTGTTTTCCATATATTGTGCTGTTAATTTGTTTGAGGCATATTATACCATGCCGAATATAAGTGTTCAAGGTGTTATTGATGACTAGAGTAATGGTGATCAACCTGGTTGTAGTCATAATGGTAGTAACATTCTTGGGTCAATTGATGATAAACTTAATAGACTCACTATTTTTGTTGAGAGTCTAATCACTATAATTCAAGTTAATAGACAACAATCCTAAGGTCTACTACACCAAAACCTACCTAAAAATGTTCTAGAAAGACATTATGGCTAAGGTGGCTAAGTTAATTACCCAATTTAACCCCCTTTGAGTTGGAGAAGTAGCAGACCAAGTTGCTAGACAAAAGCTGGAGTTGGAGGAGACTGAGGAAGATGATGAGGTGATAGGTGCAAAAATTTATGGAGAGGAAGGTGAAGAGGCTAAATATTTCTAAGCACAAGAGCAAGGATGCTAAGTTCCTAGAAGACTAGACGATGCTAAGGTTTAAATCCTACCCTTTAATGGAAGTTGAGATACAGATAAATATTTGGAATGGGAAGAGAAGGTTAAGAAATTGTTTGACTATTATGGATATACAAATGATGCTAAAGTGCGACTTACTGCAATGAGTTTTCTTAATATGCTGCTATATAGTGAAAGAATCTAAATGCAGCTAGAGCAAGGGATGAAAGATAAAAGTGTATGAACTTGGCATAGATACCTTATTTTTGCCCATTTTTAAAATCTTTTAGAATAGTTAAAGGGTCCTAAATTAGAAAAAAAAATTAAAAAATAGAAAATTAAAGAAAACCAAAAAATATATATAAATAATAAAAATTTTAGAAAAAAATAAGAAATTTTAGAAAAATAAAAATATAGGAAAAAGCATAAAAGATAAGAAATTTAGAAAAAAAAATACAAAAAATGGAAAAATTTAGAAAAATTATAAAAAAAATTTGAAAAATAGAAGATTTAAGGAATTTAAAAGATAATATTTTTTGTTTAGATAGTTTAATAAAATAGATTTTTCTTTTAAATAAGGAGAGGACCATTGGGCTTAAGCTTCGATTTAAATCTAGTTCAAGCTAACCATATTCATATGTACAATTTAATTATACAAATGAATAAGGTATAAGCCAACGGTTTAATAGATAAGTACATAGACTTTGCACATGGGTTTAGATAGAGATCAGGAATTCGAGACTCACTAGAGGCATCAGGATGGTTTTTATCTTTTTCTTTTTCAAACTGTGTATTGTCACATGTCAAGCCATCATTAAGCCACGTATCACTTTGTGATTGGTCTACACAACAAATTTTCTTTCCTTTTATTTTCTCCCCTTCCCTTTTTTCCCTTACTTTCTCATTTAAAAAAGAAAACAAACAAAAAAAGACAACCACGCAAAGGGGGGGAGTTGATTTTTTTTTTTTTTCAATTCACATAAACACATACGTAGGGGGGGATTCTCTCTCTCTCTAGAAACCAATCTCTCTCTCTCCATACGATCTCTTTTTCTACTATTACTCTCTCTTTTGACTAACTCACTCTCTCTCACCGAAAAACACACACACACACGAAAGGGGAGGGGAGGCTCACGGCACATTACACACAACACTCTCGACCTAGACCCTCTCTCTCTCTACTACCTCTCTCTCTCTCGGCCTTCCATTATACACATCGAACCACCCTCGGCCAACACATACACACATTTTGGTCTCTCTCTCACACACATCTACCACTCGAACACATTACATGTCTAACCTACACTCATTGCTATCACCTCCATCCTTGGCAACACAATCTCAACCACATACGAACACACACGAACGTGCACCACCGTCTCTCTCTCTCAAGAAACCAAACTGCATGACCCAACCAATAACCTATACATACCTACGACTTCGACCACATGAACTGAATAAACTAAACCCCAAACTACCCCTGCATACGACTGTTCGTCCCTCACCAACTCGCACACACTCCAAACCATAGCATACTCAACCCATTATATAGTCACAACGTGCATGCACAGTCATTGCACTTTCCCTCTCATGTAACCTACTATAACGACGAACACCACCAACCACCATCGACGGCCGTTGTTAGCCACGACACTTTCCATATACCCCCCCATCATCAATAGAATACCTATGAAAATGGGTTTACCTGCTTGAAACTACCCCCGAATAGCTCTTAGAAACCACCGCTGGTCCCTTCTTCTCTGTTTAAATTGAACTTGATGCCACGATCTAGACCTGGGTCGAAACTCGCTATCTAAACCCAACTTTAAGCCTGACCCATGTAAGTTCCTTGGTCCGGCCCTTTACAGCATATTTATTTATTTATTTTTTCTTTTATTTGTCTTGTTTATTTCATGGTCTAATGAAATCGTATACAAAAAAACAAAGAAAAAGAAAAGGAAAGAAAAAGAAAAAGAAGTATTTTATTTTAACATTTCAACCAAAAAATAACAATGAAAAGTAAAGGAATAAATAACAAAATAAAATGATAATAAGAAAAATAATAAAGTTACTTTTGACACTTAGAAAATCGGTTTTTCTAAAACATTAATAAAAATAAATCGACCCATTTTCAAAATTATGGCACTTTAGAATTTTCTATAAATAAACCTCGATTTAAGATGCATTAGGAAATTTTCTTAAATAAATAGAACTGAGTAAAAACATAAACTTGGCACTCTTTTAAAAATTAAAATAAACTCAACCCACTATATTTTTGGTGAATGAATTACGAAAATCTGATCCTGAATAATGGGTATGTAGGCACTCATATGTAAGTATAGGCAATTTAAAATATAGAAAGTTTTATTTTTTCTGTCTTTGTAGATATTTGTGTAAATTAATCAAATTAGTTGCATGTGATTGATTAGCCATTTAAAAACTGAAAAGGGGTATTATTTGAAAAGCAAAGTTAAATTTAGAAAGTTAAAAAAGTGGTACCTACTTAGGGTTCATAGGATAGCTCTCGGATCCAGATCTTACGTTTTTTAAGACCGTTTTGAAAATCAGTTTTATCAATAAACCAGTAGCTAAGTTATAACCAATCTACCCAATTGGTTATAATTTAATTCTTTTTCCTAACTTTGGTTGGATGGCGACTCCAAACAATTTTCAAATTAAAAAACTGGTTTTCTTTAAACTCTAGTCAAGGATCAATATTAAATAGGAAGACTTTAATATTGATCAATTTAAAAGAAATCTAATTTAAAAAGAATTAGTAGGGAAAATACCAAGCTTGACACTTGGGATGAGACAAAGAGATTGCTGAGAGATAAATTTGTGCCCAAGATGTACTTGTAGGATACGTTTGTAAAATTGTAGGAACTTCACCAAAGAGGCCAATCTATTAATGACTATGTAAGAGAATTCCAGATGCTGATGATCCGAGTCAATGTAGATGAACCTGAAGCTTGTATAATGTTAAGGTTCATTTCTAGACATAAATATGAGATTCACAATATTGCAAAAGTATAAAGCTTTTATACTCTAGAAGAAGCCATTAAGATAGCATAGAGGGTCAAAAAACAAAGAAAAAATGACTAAGGTCAATTGAAGCCAACATTTTCCTAAGCATGTGTTCAATGCTAATCTATTTATCTTGAGTTAGGGAGACAAATAATTGACCTAATTAAAGTTGTAAATACCTAATTTTTACTCTCTCTATTTTATTTTATAGGATAAGGGATCCTAAATTAGGAAAAAACCAAAAAATAAAAAAATTAAAGAAAATAAGAATAATTTGGAAAAAATAAGAAATTTAGAAAAATACAAAAATAAGAAAAAATATAAAAAATAAGAAATTCAGAAAAAATGAAAAAATTTAGAAATTGAAAAGTTATAAAAGATAGAAAAAATTTGAAAATAAAAGATTTATAGAATTTAGAAAATAATAATTTAATAGAATAAATTTTAATTTTAATAAATTTAAGAATGAGACCATTAGGCTTGAGCTTAGATTTAAATCTAATCCAAGCTAGCCTGGTTCATATGTGCAATTAATTGTACATAGAGATAAGGTACATGTTAACGGCTTAATGGTAATGCACTTAGACTTAGCATTAGGTTAAACTAGGAGGTTAGGGGTTCAAATCATTGTAAAGGCATGCAAAGCCTTTTTATTTTTTCACCTAATCAAAAACTGCCACATGTCAATATCTCATTCAGGTTGGATGCGTACTGATGTGGTGCTACGTGGCATACCACGTCAGTTGCCATGTTTTACGTAAGTACACATGGCATATAATGGTTGGTCAGGTTGGTTAACGTGGTGCCACGTTAGGATTTTCCTTTTCATTCTCTCCCTTTCCTTTCATTTTCCTCAACTTTCCCCAGCTATAATAGCTAATGCCCTTCACTTTAGATCCAATTTCGGTACAAATTCTCCATACAAACACATGATTTCTTGCTCTGATCTTGTTCACCACTTAGCTTACTTCAAATTGAACCAAAGAACGCATCCAGATTCAGTTAAATAAGTGTTCAAATCAAGATCCCAAGATTAGAAAAAAGCTTAAGTTTTGGAAATTTGCATTCATACCCAATTCGCCATTAAAAAACTTTCCAAGCTTGTACTAACTCAACTTAATATAAATTAGACTCTCCTGAGAACACCATTACTTACAATCATACATCTCTCACTCACAAGCTCTCTCTCTTCTCGATCACTCTCTCTCTACCGAGCCCTCTCTCTTTCTCTTTGACTTCCTCTCTCTGGCCATCCTCGGAGAACACCACCACCATAGTTAGCTCCCCTACTTCGCGAGCTTTCGAACTTAGCTACCCTCGTCTATTGCTGTGCTTCCTAATTATACCGTGCATCACCATCCCCTAAACCCCAAAACTACCATATTGCCCCTCTCTCAAACCATAATCTTCGACTTAACACTTCTCTTACATCTAATGGATCCCAACAACACCACCCAAACACCATTGTTGACCGCTACTCTCAAAAACTACCCAACCTACCTCTATTGGCTTCGGTATTGTGCTTACCCCTACTATCCCTAATTTATAACACATAAAAAACACCTCTCCCATTTGTTTTGGTGCTTGAATCAATTCAAATCATGCCTCGTTGCTACAGTTGAACTTAAAGACGACCCGAACCCGACCCGGATCTACGCACTTACCACCCAACCCGAGATCCACTCTAGTTGACCTAACCCATGTCCTATCCTTGGCTCGACTCTTCTTGATTTATTATTTATTTATGTAAATGTAAATTGTGTTGTAAATGTAAAGAAAAAAAAAAAAGAAAAGAAGAAAAAATAAAGGAAAAAAGAGAAAAAAAAAAGTAGTTTGTTAATTTATTCATTCCTTAATCTAATAGATAAAATAGAACAACAAATAAGATAATATAAAAATATAAATAAAAAATAAATAAGTAAATAAGTTAAGGAGTAAAGATTGTTTTTAATGCTTAAAAAAATCAGGTTTTCCAAAATAAAAATAATTTGACTTTTTTTTTAAAGAAGAGTAAGGCCCTTTAGAACTTTCCAAATAATAAAATTTCCGAATTAGGATCTTTTTTAGAAATTTTCTTAATTAAACCAAACTAGATTAAAAACGTAAATTCAAAATATTTTCAAAGTTAAAACAAAACCAACCCACTAAAATTTTACAAAAAGAACTATGTACAATTGATCCCAAATAGCAGATATGTAGACACCTATGGGGTGATAATAAAAATAAAAAATTTAATTCTCCTTTTTTTAGTTTAAATTACTTAAGTTATCCAATTAGAGTAATTAATAATTAAGTTTTGATTTATAAAATTGAAAGGTGATTTTGAAGGTTAAGGTTAAATTTGGAAAGTTAATGGTATCTACACGGGTTTAAAGATCACAACCCCCAGATCCAAATCTCTTGTTTAAAAATCGGTTTTTATGAAAAAACTAGTGACTAAGTTATAATTAATTCATTCAATTGGTTATAACTTAACTCTTTTTTCTAACTCCAATCAGGTAGCGACTCCGAAACATTTTCAAAATATAAAAGGATCAATTTTCTTTAAACCTTAGTTGATGGTTAGTATTAAATAGGTAAGGGTTTAATACTGGTTGGTTTAGAGAAGACCTAATTTATAAAAAAACTGGGAGGTGAAAAATCAAGTTTTATAACTTAGCGACCCTACTAGGGACCATCAAGAGGGTTAGCCATTTAACTTTCCAAAATTGAAATTGATCTCTAAAAATCACCTTTGTAATTTATTTACCTTTTTTATTCTTTATTATTTGTATCATAATTGTACTAATGTCTTTGTAGGTTTAGTTTTATGTATTTTACTGTTTTGAGGGGG